>JAVTVY010036207.1:0-16132 GCA_036873755.1 Hanleya hanleyi | reverse complement strand
AATGATAAAATAAAATGAGCTTAACTCTTGGTAACTAGTTGACCTTGGAGCAAGAGCAGAGAGCTCACATATCCCACAATGAAATCAACAATAGTCAAACACAAGAATATAGTAGTTTTCCTGCAAATGGATTTCTCTCAGACGAGAAAATTTTTCATGAAGGACGAAGAAAGTGATGAAGTAAACCTTTGTTTTTGAATATTAAAACAGGTATAAAGGACCTCTCTCTCCGTTAAATTAGTAAATTAGGTTTTTATTTCACAACAGTTTAACTAAATGTAGCTGTTTCAAACGTGGCAGGCAACTCCACCTCTGGGGTTTTATTCTCGCCAGACATAACCTAGTTATCTTTTCATCACGTATGACTACTGAAATGATCGTATTTGAAATATACTGTCAATAACTTGTATGAATTTGAACTGGTGAATAAATTAATTGATTCATTGATTGATTGAAATGCCATACATGTAGGGGAGAGAACACTGAATATTCCAACCTAACACATATAGTCAGCTAAACTTGATTCAGTTTTGGGGGACTGTGACCTTGATCTTTGACAAATTGATGTATGGCTCCTCTTTGCCATGCGAGTAAGGTATACTCAAAGTCTGGTACCAATCCATACCTTGAAACTAGAGATATCGCATGGACAACAAATGTTAAAGGGTGAATGGACAGAACCCAACATCGCATTACATGATCTGGTCTTCGACGGGCATATGAAAATGTGACTTTTAATGATTTCCTGATTTTGGGGTCACAGTGACCTTGACTGGTACACGACACATCGTCTTCCCTCAGTGTATCAATGGACACAAAAAAATCATGATTTTCATAAATTTCATGATTTTGGGGGTCACAGTGACCTTGATGTTCGGCCTTGACCTACATTTTGGTACGGGACACATCATGTCCCCCTAATGTATCCACTGACACAAAAAATTTTTTTTAAAGATTTCTTGATTCTGGAGTCACAGTGACCTTGATTATTGACCTTGACCTAAATTTTGGTACATGATAAACCGTTGCCCTGTAATTTCTCAATGAACACAAATCATGATGTTTAACAATTTCACGGTTTTGGGGTCACAGTGACCTTGACCTTTGACCTACATTTTGGTATGTGACACATCGTGCCCCCTAATGTATCTACTGACACAAAAAAATGTTATTTTTAATAATTTCCTGATTTTGGGGACACAGTGACCTTTGACCTTGACCTATATTTTGGTATTCGACACTTCATTTCCCCCTATTGAATCCACTCACAAAAAATTAGAAATTTTTAATGATTTCTTGTTTTTTCAGTCACACTGACCTTTGACCTCTGACCTCGACCTACATTTGGTATGCAACACATCGTTCCCCCCTAGGGCATCCACTCACCAAAAATTAGAACTGTAGATAGAAAACTGTCAACGATTAATGATTTCCTGATTTTAGGCAACAGTGACCTTTGACCTCTGACCTCGACCTCAATTTTGGTACGCGACACATCGTCTTCACCTAGCGTATCCACTCACATAAAATTTCAACTGTGGATAGTAAACGTTCACAGATATGGACCAGACACGAACACTCCAGTGATTTCCTGTTTTTTAGGCCAGTGACCTTTGACCTCTGACCTCGACCTTCATTTTGGTACGCGACACATCGTCTCCCCGTGGGGTATCCACTCATCAAAAATTGTAACTGTAGATAAGAAACTGTCTCAGATATAGACCGGACACGAGAACCGGACAGACGGACGGACGGACAGACGGACGGAAACCGCCATCACATAATACGTCCGCCTTTTTGGCGGGCGTATAAAAATATATATATATTCTGGAGATTTATGGTAAATTTTAGTAACCTGAACTCCTTTCTCAAAAATGAAACTTCTAGCTGGTTGAAATGGGACTTTCGAATAATGTCTATTGAAGTAATTTTATTTTATTGCAACTTCAAGCTTTTTAGCATCCTTACGCCATCTACATACAAAGATTACATATATATGCGATTCAAAGTATGCGTGCAGAACATTTATTTAAAGGTGAAATACAAAGGTTTTTATATTCTCCTTTCAACATTTTATTTTGGTTGAATAATGATAGAAATATCAGTCTAACTTTGCTGGGTTTTAAGTTTAAGTAGTTCATCTATTACAAGCTTTTAAAAAGTTGGTACCCCAAGCTGAATTTTGATTTGCAAACTGTCAGCGCTTGTATTTTCTTGACTGAGACATCACCTCGGATCCGCCTCACAAAGACTGAATGTTACAAGTATTGACATCCAGCTAGGTGGTCTGATGTGGCATAGCAAACCAGCAACAAACAAGGGCAGATAATCAATGAGGGGTCATTTCTGAAATCGACAAGGCTTGAGATACGAACTTTGGAGCACATTTTTAAAGCTACTAGGAGACAAAATTCTTCAACTTTAACCAAAATACATAATAGGCAGATAGCTCCAACATTAACTAACCTATGAAGAGCACGAAACAGAATACATGAAAAACTTTGCATTTCACCTGTAAGAGAATAGACATTTCAGAGGCCTTATGATACCAAATTCTGACCCCAAAAAATATTTTTAATTTGCTTATATTTTTTTTTTAAATAAAATTATGACGGCTATTTGAATGTAATTGTTCATTTTCGATAAAAGTTTTAATACCATAATAACATACGAATACACTAAAACTCTTTTTATACTTTACACTGTACATATCAAGCATTAGCTATCTCTAAAGTTATGCCAACACAGATAAGTGTTGAAAGCAGAGACAATAAAATTTACAGTCGCAAAATATTCACCATGTGTATCGATACGAGTATAATAATTGAGTGATATCAGTCTTAATACTAGAGTTTCTGCTTTGACCGTTGAGTTGCCGATCTGGCATGAAGCCTATGCTTGTTGTTGTTTTTTTTAAGCAAAAACATTCGTCTCCCCCAACCTTGCCTTGAGTCGGCACATTATTTATGGAAAAGTGCTATAAAATGAATGTAGCAACAAGTATCGGAACAAAGCTGCGCATCTGAAAATATTCATTAAGATCACATAGCATTTTTAATGGCTGTAGATGCGGACAACACCCAGCAGTCTGATATATACTGAGGGGTAGAAATGGGGGGGGGGGGGTGCTATCCCAATGAAGCTTCCATCCAAGTTTGGTGAAATTCCGTCCAGTAGTTCTCCAAATATCTTGCAGACAAGGAAATGGGACTGACAGACAGAGAGACAGACAAACCAACACTAGATGTTTCTCCATAAACTTTTATTTATTATCCATCATGCATTCTTCTGCAACCTAGGTTACAGCATCGAAGAGGACTCAAACTATCTGAGAAGTCATTTACTCCCTGGACACTTACCTGTAACTCTGTACTGTCTCTTCTCTTCTGACTTCTATGAAAAGAGGAAAACCATACAAAAAATCAATTTGCGTAATTTTAATATTTCAGCAGCTTTTCTAAAATACTTCTGAAAGTATTAGACATGCTGAATAGAATAACCAAGTTATGAATACGATATGTGGGTTTATGGCATTCAAACACATCAAATATTACTGTTTTTCTGTAGCGGAACGTCGCATGATAATAAATAACAGTTTTAGTCAGTGTATATTGGTACACAATGAATGAAAAATGCATATGTAAAAGCCTGAAAGATTTGGTTGAATGTAGAAGATGCTTTAGCAGTGGCTTGTAAAAGATTAAAATGTGATAAATTCAGTGTGGTATGTTGGATGAATTGGAGAACTAAATAAATAATTTGACATATCACGTGCGAAAAATATGGCGGAAGAACAAAAATATTCTGAACAAAAACAAAGGTTGCAAGCCATTCTTGCTTGAACCCTTATAATAATCTGAAAAATCGACCATAGAGGTCCATGTCCCCCGCTAGCAGTACATCCACCATAACTGGCACTGCTGCTGCGGGGGCCATGGACCTCTATGGTGGATTTTTTTTGATCGATGATATCTCATATCATTGATGAAAAGCATGATTTGAAAATGGAGATATCGCTAATGAGCAATCCAGTATGGCTGATGGTGGCCATATTGGATTAAGCACGTCCTTGAAAAACAATCCTAATCCTCCTGTCAACAATGTCAAGGCACTCCCCATGTATGAAATAGATAGTCTGAATCGTTCTCGAGTTATTGTCCAGCCAAGATCCAACTACTTATAATCCAATATGGCTGACGGCGGCCATATTAGATTACGCACAATGCTGGAAAACAATCCCAACCGTCCTCTCGCCAATGTAAAGGCACACCCCAAGTTTGAAGTTGATCGGTTAAATCGTTCACGAGTAATTGCCCGGACAAGAAAATCTTACGGAATTACGGACACCGGTGTTTCTTAGTCCCCCCCCCCCCCCTCCACCACTAAGTAGCGGCTGACAACAATAATAAATTCTTCCGATTTTCAGTGGGAGCCAAGTAATATAGACTTTTTTATAGGAATATGAAGCTGCATGCGCATCTAAAACCCCTCGGCTCTGGGATCGATGCTGTATACCAAGTTTCATATAGAACACTTTAGGCAGCAACACAAATATGAGGTAATACAAAAAGTACTTTATTAATAACAATATGTTCATTTGGCTTATTTGGGAGCAGCCTCAATCCCACCAGCTGTGTTTGGAATCACGACTCGAGTTGAGCAGACCCTGGGGGAACCCAGGTTGCAGTGGGATTGAGCACCACTGGCAACTGAGCCGGGTCTGGCACAACTGAGTGTGTTTGTTTTGACAGCACGACTCAAGTTGCACGGACCTACAGGTTGCAGTGGACTTGAGCGCCACTGGCAACTGCATCGGGTCCGGGACAACTGAGTGTGTTTGGGGGCGTAAAAGTGGAGTCCTGTCCCTGCCGATGGTTGGGAAGGACGTAATGTATGCCCTTTCCACCAATGGCTGAGAGGGATGTGGTGTGTGCCCTGTCCCTACCCATGGCTGGGAAGGTTGTGATGTGTTTCCTGTCCCTACCGATGCCTGGGAAGGATGTTATGTATGCCCTGTCCCTACCGATGGCCGGGAAGGGTGTGGTGCATGTCCTGTCCCTACCGATGGCCGGGAAGGATGTAATATATGCCCTGTCCCTACCGATGGCCGGGAAGGGTGTGATGAATGTCCTGTCCCTACCGATGGCTGGGAAGGTATTGATGTATGTCCTGTCCCTACTGATGGCTGGGAAGGATGAAATGTATGCCCTGTCCCTACCGATGGCCAGGAAGGGTGTGGTGCATGTCCTGTCCCTACCGATGACCGGGAAGGATGTAGTGTATGCCCTGTCCCTACCGATGGCCGGGAAGGGTGTGGTGTATGTCCTGTCCCTACCGATGGCTGGGAAGATATATTGATTGTATGTCCTGTCCCTACTGATGGCCGGGAAGGATGAAATGTATGCCCTGTCCCTACCGATGGCCAGGAAGGGTGTGGAGCATGTCCTGTCCCTACCGATGGCCAGGAAGGATGTAATGTATGCCCTGTCCCTACCGATGGCCAGGAAGGGAGTGGTGTATGTCCTGTCCCTACCGATGGCCGGGAAGGGTATTGATGTATGTCCTGTCCCTACCGATGGCCGGGAAGGAAGTAATGTATGTCCTTTCCCTACCGATGGCCAGGAAGGGTGTGGTGTATGCCCTGTCCCTACCAATGGCCGGGAAGGGTGTTGTGTATGACCTGTCCCTACCGATGGCTAGGAAGGTCGTAATGTTTGTATAATATGCCAGCTGGTAGGATACATGTAGGTCCTCTCCAAAGTAATATGGAAAGCGAGGTGGAAGTTTAGGGGAGGAGGCGGGATGATCTGACCATGAGCGATGCTGCAGGCAGAATGGCTGGGTTGGGAAAATTTGATATTAAAAAGAGGGGAGTTTATCTGGATTATAAAATGACAAGAAGCAGGATACACAAATGGGCTGTGTGCAAAATAAACACAGAGCCAAGAACAGCAAGAATGTACATAGCAGGCAGTCTGCAAAATAAACAATACTGTTCACAGTTGATCAACAATACAATCTGAGCTGAGGAAATCAGACAGGCAATGACCTTGAGAGATAAGGGCCAGATGTTGTGTAATAGTGTAGCTGCCCAAACCAGATTAAATAATATATACTTAATCCATCATTAAATGGTATCAGAGATTACATCATTAAAAATTTTGCATAAATTAAAGATGGCCGCCAAGGCTTCAATCAATCAGGGAAACTGGTTTGGTCATTCCTTTAAAGTTTCTTGATGTATCGATAATCTATACCAAGTTTCACACTGAACAGCGAAATGGTTTCCGAGATACACAAGATTCATGGTTTCGCATAAATTAAAGATGGCCGCCAAAGTTTCCACCCAATCGGGTCCAGATTCAATAGGGTTCTGGGTCACAAGCATATGGATGTGCACGGCAAGTTTGGTGTACCTAGGGTAAGTCGTTCTAAAGATATCTTGGTAACGAGAAAGCTGTAACGGTTTTGCATAAATTAAAGATGGCCGCCAAAGTTTCCAACCAATCGGGTCCAAATTCAATAGGCTTGTGGTTGACCACCCAACAATCCTGCATACCTAATTTGAAGTCTCTAGCGGCAACGGTTTGGCTTCTAGACCGGTCACAAGAATTGCTGACGACTGACGACCAGACGACCGGACGACCGGACATACTTGCCGACGACAAGACCCCACAGCCTAATAGGCTGAGGGGTAAAAAGTTATCCATAAGAAACTTTTCATCTGTTTAACTATTATGTTACCAGTACTCTACATTGCATCGCTACATGCCTTAGCAGTAGGAGAGAGAGAGAGAGAATTAAGGTTTAACGTCGCGTTCAGCAATATTTCAGCTGCATGTATATAGCGACGATCAAACAAAATTCTAAGTATTCAAGTTAATAACTTAGTAATCCAACACATTAAAACATACACACATTAAAACTTATGCAACAAACCAATTTCTCTCAAATAACCTAAGAACAAATGTTACCAGTAATCTAAATAGAAATGAATTGAATTGAAACATTATTCACCAGATTTAATGATGTAGGTAATTAAAAATGCTCTTAATAGTTACAACTGATGAGAATAAAACCTTGGCGCTTTTGTTTAATCTCATGAAGATCAACATAAAAATCAAACCAATGAGAGTCGAGTATTTAATATCGTATAGTTAACTGGATGATGAATGCAAATAATAATATAAGTTGGAGGTCATGACCCTCGATCAGATTACGGTAATTCCCCTAATAATTTGATCACCGGAAGTGCAGCAAAAATGGCTTATATCTGGCAATATTCTTCATGGCACCTGCTACAAAGTGTCATATTTGTCCAGGCCCGTAGGCTGGGGGGGTTCGGGGGGTGCGTACGCACCTCCCCGCAGAGCAGACCGAGTTCCGCTGCCAGGGGGAAAAAAATTCAGAGTGCACAGAAGGACCCGCACACAAGGCCCTTGGACGCGGCCGCCAGCTCGCAACAAATTATAGATGATATTGACCTGAATAAAAATAGATCTAGAGTTGATATCTGGTGTATCGTGTTATGTTGTTTCGCCTCTGACCTCTAGTCCGAGTCCGGTACCTCACTTCGTTGTATGTAAAAGTGTTGACCGGAAACACACCTACAGCCACCTGGAGCTTTGCCTGATTCACGATATTAGGATCGTAAAACTGGAACATTGTAGCGGCATATTATCTTACGTTGTATATTTCTGGAATCTCACCGTCTATTAGTAATAATTAAAGCTGTATGTAAAACCGCCAAATTCCTTTTAGGTGTGTATTCTGTTACATCGCATATTTCTGGAATCTCATCGTCTCTTAGTAATAAATCTGTATCTAACACCAAACTCCTTTTAGGAGTGTACATAGTTAACATATCCGATGCTGGAGACAGATCAACCCGAAATATACAGTAATAAACATGGGCCAGTTTTTTGATAATAGGATGGCTGAATCGGAGGAGTTGTTCGCGTGATTTATCCATCGTAACAAGTGTGAACTGAAGTGGCACAAATATATCGGCAGGCCGGTGTGGAGGCTAAGAATATCCCGGCTCCTATCTTCTAACACAGCTAGGACACTCTTCTCCAGATATCTCCAGAGATAGGACACTCTTCACTCAATATAAAGATAGGAAACAATAAACTTATCCCCGGACACTCTTAGCCACCACACCGGAGTGAGGAGTTAATGAAAATAATCTTGATCAATGGGGGTTTCCCATGGTTGAATATCACCCATCTCCCAGTCGACAAGATTATCATTCACTCAACGAGTCAATTATAGTCATATACTGAATTTATCAGTCGAAATGGGGGCTTCGTGCCTGCAGCGCTTGCATTAGGAGTTCCGCAATATTCTCTACCGAACCCCCCCGTTGCCAAACCAGCCTACGGGCTTGTTGTCATTATATGACTTTTCTTCAATTTGAATAAAGAATCAAAATGTTACTTTTTCTCTGTGTTTGAATAACAGAGTTGAAAAGTGAACTTCCTGTGATTGAATTATTAGGGGAATTACCATGGAATACAAAAGACAAGATTCTGTAGGACATCCCCAAGAAAAGCACACATTTATCCCAGATAAAAATACATGTAGTAACAATGGACATTTATGATTAATACTGGTAATGGTTCTTTACTGATCAGCGTGATTGATAAAATATCTCGTTAATTCACTCTCAACTGAAGGATTTGGAAGTGAGGGATTTTAATCAGAAGACAGAGTGTTCCGGAAACAGGGCGCTTTTAGTTTCACAGTACACACTGTAAAATGTTAAGTGAGATCGTCCTGAGTTTATGCTAAGATTTAGGGCCTTTCCACAACGGATGCGTGCAGCCGCGCAGGTGAATTCGCTTGGCGAATTAAGCCACTCCTCTGCCTTGGGGGTATCACACCAGATGTGGGCAACAAATGCAACTGCATTATCACGAGGACCAAACAAAATGGACAAGGTCGAGGAAGAGCTTCTTTTGCTTCTTCTCAACAACAGACGAAGAAAAAGGCACTGTGATTGGTCAGTATCAAAATCGCCGTTGCGGCAGAGGCAAGTGGCGCAACTGAAAATGGGAATTGCACCTCTGCATTCACGTCACGGTATGCAAGCTAAACTCACCAACCATTGGTCCATTTCACAGGAGATTTCTTTGTGTCGCCCGCACTGCTTCATCGCGTCCGGTGTGAAAAAGCCCTTATGTTTAACTGTCTGGTTGAGTACTGATGTGGGGTTGATTAAGTTATCTGGAAGACGTATGTCACAGATTAAAACCGTCTGGCATGTTTGGGCCTGCTCACATTACAACAGACGAAGGCACGTAACTTTTCATTCAATGCTTTTGCACGGTAATATCATGTATGCAAAGAGTTTTTAAACCATTTTTTTTTTATTTTATAAGCAGAGCTACTGTATGGCATGAGAGGATGTTTTGATTGTCAGCATTTATGTTTCCAACCAATGCAATTATCATACTGCTCTCAAGTTGCTCGATTGGCTGGACAGTTGCCATGGACACTGAGTATAATTACCAAAGGTAGTTAACAAAAATGCAACCTTACTCTTCCTTCTCTTTCTCTCGTTCTTCTTTCTGTTTATGTCGTTCTTCATTCTTTCTTTTGAAATAATCATCTCTGGAATGAAAAAAAGACAATGAAATAGGATAAATCTACATCTACTCGACCTGGAAATAGTTTCAAGACATTCACAGATCACCTTAAATGATCTGAATGAAACATTCAACCTTTCAGATTTTTTTTCATCTTTTCTGGAAATGTTTTTTTTTTTTAGTTTTTCAGCATATGACCAAAATTATGTTTTTGTCAGAAAGTTTGGCTGTGTCAGTACATGAAGCCTCGATGAAGATTTATTCCTCGACCTGAATAATTACTCATCTCACTGTAGTACGGTAATGCAAAACTGACTTACTTTGAACTTTTTACTAATATTGTTTCTTTGTATTTGATGTCCGCTGTTTTGATGAACTTCTCAGCTTCAGCTGCTTTTGTAAATATCACAAACACAGATCCCTGAAAAGAAAAGAAAAAATAATGAATATGCGAAGTTGACTAGAGCCATTTATGATTCCAACTGTTCAATCAAAGGTCAATTGCTTGAAGATGTAATCAGCCTTAAAATGGATGCGCTTTTTCAGCAGGGAAGATTACCAAAGCATCACTATCAGACGTATTATATTTCATGACGTTGGGATCGCCATATACAACGAATGGAAGGATATCTTGTCAGAGAAATTTGAAACTCTGCTCGCTTCGACGGGTTTCTGTTTCGCTATTGAGTGTGTGTTGTACGCGGATTGGAAAATGATGCTCACAAATATTATATTGGCGTATATAACACAAGGATATTCTATGGATAACAACTTCTTTTTCTTTTGCTGTGAAGCTGACATTTCGTTCGAGATACTTCCAACTTTTTGGAACATTTCATTGATGGTTTTCTATCAAGACTTACAGAGGTCTTGCGTTAAGGTGTTTGTATAGTCTGTTTCTCATTGTGGTAGATGCAAGACCCTCACAACATTTCAACATGAAAACGTGAAATAACCAAAAGACTTGCCAAACTCATTTTTGTTTTTGTGATGTTACTTGTACTTTAAACAACTGAATGGATTTCCTTCATTGTGGCTCTTCGGTGTAGACCGATATCCAGTTTGAAGGTTCTCAATTAAATATAGATTCCAAATATCGAATAAACTTTGGGAGGTCCCACAAGATTTTTGAAGTGATTAAGCCATTTCGCTATTTTTTTTTCACTACTGTTTCAGTACTATTATCATGAATATTTACATCAACTACTAATTGAATGCTCAAAATTCATGTCCAATATTCTAGTTCCAAATTCAGCATAGATTCAAACTGTACAAGAATAATGAAAATCCGAGTGGTCATTGTCCCCCACCATCGATACCATAGATAGTATGGCAACATGAAAGATTTATAAAATGTTTTATTTAAAATTGTACATTGAATAATGGAAACTTTTGTTTGTGTATTGAGTGCTTGAAACATTTGTTATATTATCTGAGAATAGAAAAGAAATTATTTGACAGCTTACAATTACATCAGTTTTAATGAAGAAATGGAGATGTTTCAAAAAACCGAGATAGTTTAGTTCTGAAATGTAAATAGTGCGAAATATGGTAAATAGTGACATGTGATATGTGTAGATCATGTCATGAAGGTTGCCGAAAACAAGCAAATGCAAATACGTTGTCCGTTGGTGAAATTGTTCTTCAGTTATTGCAGTAACAAGCTTAGAAAGGCCGAATCTGAGGTCAAGGCCATGGTGGCCATATTGGATTACGCAGATGGATGAAAAACAATCCCTGAAGCCATCGTCTCAATCATATCAAACCAGTGTTTTTAGTTATTGCAGTAACAAGCTTATTTAGCATGGCAGCCATATTGGATTATGCAGGTTGCAGAAATCACAGAAATCATTTTTGAGTTATTGCATTCACAAGCTCAGGTAGCATGGCTGAACAGGGGTCAAGGCCATGGTGGCCATATTGGATTACCCTAATTCTTCTAATTTTTCAAACAGCATTTTTAGACTTCGAAGCAGAAAAAATACATCTTTACATCAACTGAGGGTAAATACTGTGATATAAATAGGTTATTTATCCCAAGAACTGAATATACAGCTAGTGATATTTGTAGAATGTTAGCAGAATTTCTCTCCACAGATGCCTGAAGTTAAGTTTTGCCGTCTGAATAATTAGAAGAAATAGGGTATGCAGGTCGCCAAAAAACAATATCCGCCTCCTCTCACTCATACCAGCCCACTTTTTAAGTTTGATGTGAATCGGACAAATCATTCTGAGTTATTGCAGTCACAAGCTTCAGGGATTCATTGACGTCCGTTTTTACTACCGTTAAACGGTAGAAAAAAAATGTCAAAAACTGAATATAGACAGCAAAAAACTCAAAAGTGTACGTTTTGGACAAGAAATACTCAATGTTTTTGACGAAAACTCAATACTGGAAATGGTGCAAATTATTTCAGTGATGTGAAAATCTGAAAATCATCGCCGATCCTTCGACAATTTGTCTTCGAACGTTTGGGGATTCCCAGTTCTAGATATAATTTCCGTCTTTCTTGCCGATTATACCTCACCATGGGCTCTCAGTTACTATCCATACTCGACGGAGGCAAAAAATACGGTTTCGGAGATTAATTTTCGGGACCGGGAATTGCCGATTCAATGACATGACCTAATCAGAATTCGTTAGCCAATGAGCATCAAGAAATTATCGGGGCCGAGTTAAATATAGCTCCACGAGACCAGAGGTGGCGGGATTTGTTGACAGTTCCTTTGTTCTAAAGTTCGACGGCGACCATGCGATGGACGTAAAGAAGTCCGAGTTCAAGACATCATTCTGCATGACAGCTGCTACATCTTACGTGAAAATCCGCTGATGATGTAAGGATTTATAGCGTCTATTGCAAGCGTTATATCAGACTCTTTCGCCATTTCATTTTTTTGCAACTGCGCAGCGTGTGCGCAGCTTTTCGTGGACTTCCTGTTTGTACCAAGTCGGAAGTTTTTAACGTTAGAGAGATAGGCCGAGTGTTGGAAAACAGTTGATATTTTGTGCAACTACGTAAAATCATTAAAAAATCTCATGGACTACCGCCAGATAGGCGAAAGAACGGCTCCGGATATTTATTCACCCTGAACACAATTTAGTTCCACAGAAAAAGTACTTTTCCCGAGATATGACCCACTTTCAACCTGGCCAGGATGCGGCCGTTGGTACAAATGACCTTTCGTGACCTCGCCTTGTGCGCATGCCCAGTTACCCTAGATTTGTAATGGCGATCTCGGCTAATATCTTTGAATGTTTATGATAGTTTGTGATCTCTTACCGCTGTTGTTGTCTCTAACAAGTTGAAACACGAAGTCCAAGGGAGATAACTTTGTTATATCAAATAATCAAGTTGAGAACAAAAAAGTTTGATTTCCTACAAACATTACCATGGGCTTGGAATCGATATTTTTAGCTTTGTTTATTTTTCTTCACATAGTCCTTATAGTACCAGTGGACTAGACTGGATCAACAAGGTTCTTTTCTATCAAACAATGTTTTTAATTAATGTCCCTATTTAATCTCTCCATTTTATCTGTCAAGTTAGACACTTACCCATAGAAACTTTTTCAAATTTTATTTCGTTATTTCATTAAAACACGTTACCAGCTTCACCTGGATGAGTTATTTATCATGTTTAATTATATTTGGATTTTACAGTGAAAATCTGTATCAGAGGTGAAGTGTGCCAGACGCATTGGACAGTTTTTGTAGCTCACCTTAGTACTACAGAAACTATTTGTTAATATCTTAATTGGTAGGGTGGTAAAAACATTCAAAAACTCAATATCAACTTGTGGGTGGGCCGTAAAAACTTGAAAAAACTCAATTTGAGCATAAAAAGAACTCAATATTTTAATTTGGGTAGAAAAAATTTGGACTTCTATGAATCCCTGAAGCTTACATGTATGTAGCATAAGGGTCAAGACAATAGCAGCCATATTGGATTATGCAGATTGCTGATAAACAATCCCAGCCATCCTCTCACGCATAGCAACCCACTGTCCAAGTTTGATGTCAATCAGACAAATCATTTTTGTGTTATTGGAGTCACAATCTTATTAGCATGGCTGAATAGAGGTTAAGGCCATCCTTAAAAATATGTTTGTTGGCTGTAACCCGACCCTACCTCAGGAAGTGTAACCCGACCCTACCTCAGGAAGTTGGGTCGGTAGGTAGGTAAATTTTTTTTTTTTTTTTTTTTTTTTTAGATCAGGTTTTCCTTTTGGGGAGGGTGGAAGAGGTTAGTGTGATTTTGTTCAGATACTAAGCAGGTCATTTGAAAAATACTTTTTGTCTGGCAGCAAAATTATTTCAGTACAGAAAACTAGTTATCTACAAGGTATAAAGCAAGATATTCTTAAATTCAGGCTTGTGTAACTGTTTTATTTCTTAGAAGACATCGACATCCTTGAACACCTTCTTGACAATGACTAGTGACTAGCTGGTCAAAAAAATTTTTTTACATATACCACTACCAGACACACTTTTGCCAAAATTGTGACAGGAAAGAAAAAAATCCTCTCAGTGTTATACAGAAGGTTGTTCATTACCATTTGGAGAGCCCCATTTGGAGTTGAGAAAATTACCTCAAATTAATCATTAACATCATTACCGCCCTTCCTCGTCGCAAATTTATGGTGTGCTTTTATTGAATACTTAGGTACTTCCTTTATTCAGATTAGAAATACATCGTAATTTAATTTACTGACAACAGTGAGGCAAATACTAAGTTTCTAACCTGTGTCTTTTCGTGGAATTTAGTCCGAGGTGGAATTCTGACAAGCGTATTTGATGCCGACATCGGAACGTCAAAATTAAGCTGACGGGTGTAATTTGTCAAGACCGCCACCGACACTATCCATAGCTTTATCGACATAGAGGGTTATAAAGTTTCGGGTAAACAAAAAAGCAGTACAGATTTTCTGCATTTAGGCACACTGAAGTCTTCTCGGATAAAAGTAGAAATCCAAACATCGTTGTTGTTGTAACATCGTCAGTCTCAGAATCTGTCGGTGTACGGACCCACGAGGTGGTGACAGTCCTAAACATGTCTACGTTCCACGTCGATTCGCGACAGAGCTCTTTATGGCAGGTTTTAATAACCAGCCGTTTTGAAATATTTTTCCCATCCTGTGTTGCTGTCGTCTCTCGATGTGTTTATTGTCCTCTCGACTCGCCATCAAACCCAAACACAAAACAGAAGGGGGAACTTCCCGCCATATACACGTGGTCGACGAAAACTGCATTCCCCTACAGACTGGGCCATGGAGGATATGCCTTCAAAACGTGTGACATAAGCTCACATCGCCGACTACTGGAGAGTGAAATCCTGCTTGCTTTTGCTGGGCGAACGTTTTACATACGTTTACCCGAGAGAGGAGATAGGGGAGATAATTCTGACATTGCAAAATAAAATAAAAAAGATGACCGGTCGGAAAATCGGCGAAAAAAGTTTCCAGTCGGCGGATTTTTGGACAGTCGGTCGGGTTATGCGCAACAAACTTATTTTTAAGGATGGCCTAAGGCCTCGGCGGCCAAGGAAGCCATATTAGATAACGCAGGTTGCCGGAATACAATCCCAGCCATCGTCTCACTCATACCAACCCACTGTCCAAGTTTGATGTCACTCGGGCAAATAGTTTTTGAGTTATTGCAGTCACAAGGAAAGTGTGACGGAATGACAATGACTGAAAGGCAGAATGACGGACGAAGCAAATGCTTAAGTCTCCCTCCGTTAGCTGGGGGACAAAAATTGACGGGGCCCTGCACTACCTTTTGATTTTGTAATGTATGAAAATGTTTAATGCATGAATTTTGTCAGTTGTTTGAAGAAGAGCTGGAGTGACATCATACAATGTGTTAAATGCTTGTCTATCGTTTAGGTTGGTGATATAGTGGTATGTTTAAACAAAGAGGAACAAGAGCCCAAGGGGCTTCAATGTACGCCCGTATATCTGGAATTACATTGGTTCAAATTTCAAGGTTGTTTAATAGCCTTGATTCCAACTGATCTAGCAATCCAGAGGAAGGTCTACAATTTTTTGCTTATGAGAATGTAACATATATCACATCTTATATTGAATGATAAACTAAAATGAGCTTAACTCTTGGTAACTAGTTGACCTTGAAGCAAGAGTTGAGAGCTCACATATCCCACACTGAAATCGACAATAGTCAAACACAAGAAAATAGTAGTTTTCCTGCAAATGGATTCCTTTCAGACGAGAGAATTTTGCATGAAGGAAGAAGAAAGTGATGAAGTAAACCTTTGTTCTTTAGTTAATAAACAGCTGTGAAGTTCATAAAGGACTCCTCTCCCTGTTAAATTAGTAAATGTATGGTTTTTATTTCACAACAGTTTAACTAAATGAAGCGTTTCAAACATGGGAGACAACTCCACAGGACAATACCATATAAATGCAGGGGAAAGAACTTCGAATATTCCAACAATATTCCAACACATTTAGTCAGCTAAGCTTGATTCAGTTTTGGGGGACTGCGACCTAGACCTTTGACAAATTTATCTCATATGTATGGC
>JAVTVY010036206.1:0-16015 GCA_036873755.1 Hanleya hanleyi | reverse complement strand
GTTTCCACCGCGGTGCGGTGGAAACCTTTGCGCGCCGGGGTCAAAGATCAGTTCCGGTCACGTGAACGGAAGCGGAAGTGACCTCACAGAGGTCATATGCAAATGTCACTTCCGAGCTCTGAGCTCCACAGGCTTTGAGCTCCAAGAGCTCCGATCCAAGAAACACAACCCGGCGCTCCTGGTCCATAGCGCGAGCATCAAGGATGGCTGCCATAGTCCAGTAGTGATGAGTGATGGCACGCCTCTCCATCGAGTGCACTCTGTGAAGGACCGCTTCTGTGAACTCGTTCAGGACCTGGCGTCGTCCCTCGTTGTCGTCGCCATCTGCAAACATGGACCGGACCACTGCTCGGTAACCCGTGAATGAATTCACCGCGGTGGCATGCTGTAAAATGCGAGTCGCATGGGGCTGGATCTCCGCCATGGCTCTGTAGAAATGAAGGTGTGGGATCCAGAGGGACGTGTTTTATAGATCATGTCACACATGCGCGCCTAGACGTCGGGTGTAGTCCGTGATACGTACTATTCTGATGGGTTAGTCCAAAATAGAGAGCAACAACAACAACACAGATTACAGATCAATCCTTTTATTATGCGTGAACATCATAGGAATGCATGTTCTGACCTGTCTGTGGGGTTTTTCCACAATGGCGGTCACCTTCCGGCATTAGCCGCCATTAGCCGCCAATCCCCCACAATGGCGGCCACCTTCCGCCATTATCCGCCATTTTCCAACAATGGCGGTCAGACAAGTCTGGACATGTCCAAACGTCACGCTCCATTCACCCAAACCGGAAGTGCCGTCATTTTTACATCCGGGCACTTCGCGTCTGCGCCTGCATTGAGGTATGCATGAGGGTCTCCATGCGCGCGCGCGCAATGCCGCTCAGTCGTACACCAGTACACCAGTCTCGATCCTCGACTTGGGGTAGAGTGTGCTAAAAATAGATTACCAGCTAGCGTGCTATAAAAGGGAAGCGGCCTGGCCGTTTCATCAGACACTCTGTCAACCACCAAGATGTTCACTTGCACAACTTGCCCGAAGCAGTTTACTCGCCCAGAAGATTTGCGACGCCACGATTCCTCCATCCACAACGGTACACTATATACTTGTATAACCTGCGCACAGTCATTTAATCGGGAGGATCATTTACTGCGACACGAACGCTCACTCCACGAGGGCGCGAAGGAACAATGTAATGAATGTGGTCAACTCTTCAAACGACCCAGTCAGTTAAGACGGCATCAGCGGTTGATTCATGGTCCGTCTCTACGGTTTGGGCGACAACTTCCTACTGAAGAGGAGCCGCGGGAGGTGAGACCCAGTGAAGATAAGCCCGGGGACACGAACGCCACTGGTGATGCGATCACGGAGAGCCCGCCTATACCCACAGTTCAGAAGAGCCTAGATATCCAGTCAGTCCCTAGCATTGCTGTTGCCAGTCATACGCCTGACGACATCGGACATTTTCTGGAAGATGCAGTGGATATTCCTAGCGATCTGTTACAGGACGTCCATCCAGCGAATGACATCGATCGGCGCCAATGGCCCATGATACGGCACATTTTCCACCGTGATCGCCCCATTCCAGATATTTACAATTTCCCACTGACCGACCGCACCCGTCTACGCAGCTACGTGGAAGCCATCTTCAAAGATCAAACTACGGCCTTCAAATTGAATGTCGCTTTCGGGTACATCTTACGTCACAAAAAGACGGACCAGTTACGGTATTATTATGCCAGTAATAACAGCCATGTGTTTGACCAACCGCTCACCATCATTAACCGGGGGTCACTAGAGACGATGCTGGAGATACTGGACACCGTGGAACCCTTGAGATGGGCACATCGTCAACGCCCCAACATACAATGGGTCGTAGAGAAGGTCACCAATGCCACGTTCTTCCCTACCAAGCTGACCGACCACCGCCATCGGTTGAATGCGTCACCCGCGCCCTGATGAATACCATAAGATGCCGCACATAGTCTCTATGTCTACATGCTGATCGTTGACTTGAGCTCAGTAAACACTTGTACATAATGTCACGGTGCGTTAAATAATAAAACATGGTGTTTGATATTTCAATTTGTTTTGCTGTGAACATACTAAACATACCCAAGGCGGCTCCCCCAGCCTGGGTATGATGTAACATTGGGGATAATAAACTGTATGAACCTTGCTGAACTTGTTGTTGTTCACATCACCCATTGACTTGATAGGCAGATCCCAATAAGCCCGGGGACCGATATTAGCCCTTTTGGCTAGAGGTGATAGGGGTTTTCCCCTAGTTTAGAACTGATTGTGCTAAAAATAGATCAACAGATAGCTTGTTATAAAAAGGAAACGGCCTGGCCGTTTCATCAGACACTCTGTCAACCACCAAGATGTTCACTTGTACTACGTGCTCGAAATCATTCACTCGCAGGCACGACTTGCGCCGCCATGAGGCTACCAAGCACGATGGAACCGCCCGGTATAGCTGTACGATATGTAGCCCTACACTGTCGTTTCATCGCCCAGATCATTTACAGCGCCATGAACGTTCAATTCATGGGCCATCCAAGCGTCGATGCGAAGAATGTGGTCAACTCTTCAAATGACCCAGTCAGTTAAAACGGCATGAGCGTTTGATTCATGGTGCATCACCACGGCATGAGGGACAACTTTCCACTAAAGAGGTACCCAGGAGGGACAGATCCACTGAAGATGAACCCGGGGAGGAGAATGCCACTGATGATGCGATCACGGAGAGCTCGCCTATACCCACAGCTCAGAAGAGCCTAGATATCCAGCCGGTCCCTAGCATCACTGTTTCCAGTAATACACCTGACAACAACGAACATTTTCTGGAAGCTGCGGTGGATGTTCCCAGCGATCTCTTACCCGAAGATCATCCAGTGAGTGAGATGTATCGACGCCATTGATCCATGATCCGACACTGCTTCCACCGTCATCGCCCTATATTGGACTTGTACAATTTCCGACCGACCGACCTCGCCCGTCTACGCAGCTACGTGGAAGCCATCTTCAATGACCAACCTACATCCTTCACATTAAATGTAGCATTTGGGTACATCTTATTCCATAAGATGACGCGTGAATTGTGCTATTTCTATTCCAGTGCCATCAACCCAGTGTACGACCATCCTTTCACAATCACCAATCGGGCGTCGCTAGAGACGATACTGACCCAACTGGACACTGTGGATCCCTTAGAATGGGGCTATGAACAGCGTACCAACACCAAGTGGATAGTGGAGAGGGTGACCAATGTTACGTTCTTCGTGGTTAAACTGACCCACCACCCCCATCGGATGAAAGTATTCACCCATGCACTGATAGATACTCAGAATGCGCAAACAACTATCTGAGGATGTTTCCTCAACGGTATCCTGGCCTGTCCGATGACGATTAGAACAAACGGTTCAGAGCGAACATGGCCGAAGATGGAACTTTCTGAAATGGCGACTTCTGATTGGACAAGAGTAGCCGAGAATACATCTAACGGACAGGAACGAATATGACAGATGCAAATGGTGGCCTCTGATTGGACAAGAATATTCTTGAATTGTAAATATACCTAACGCGGCTCCCCCAACGTGGGTATGATGTGGGTATGATGTAACATTGGGGAGAATAAACTATATGAAAAAAAACTTCTTGTTGTTGTTGTTCTCTTATGTGTGATCATTGTTGTTGTTGCTGTTGTTGTTCTCTGTCCGGTCTATATCATGGTGTTAAGGTGTAACGACGGGCGTCGACTGGCGTCACTGTATTTCGAAGAATTAGTGACAATTCCATGGAATATCAGAGCTTCTGAGCTATTTCACCTGGGCGTTGATGCATTAAGAATGGCGTTGGTGGGCGTTGCTACACGATGACATCTCACACGATGCATTCGCACCGCGGATGGTCCATCTCTACACCAAATACCATCCTTCACTGCCCCAAAATGCTCACTTTCGCTACTACTCGTACTGATGACGTCACCAATGACGTCACAGATGCTGTGGATATCCCTCAACGCGGAATGTACACCCCGAGAGCTACAACATGACACCTCTCAGGACGCATTCGGACCAAGAATGGTTCCTCTCTACCCCGAATACCTTCCTTCACTGCCTCAAAATGTCCACTTTCGCTACTACTCCTACTGATGACGTCAACAATGACGTCACAGATGCTTCGGACATGCCTCAACTCGGAATGTACACCTCGAGAGCTACAAAATGACACCTCACACGACGCATTCGGACTAAGGATAGTCCCTATCTACACCAAACTCACCCCACGCACCCACAAAATGTCCACTTTCGCTACTACTCGTACCGATGACGTCATCAATGACGTCACAGATGACGCGGACATCCCTCAAATCGGAATGTACACGCCGAGAACTACAAGATGACACCTTCCAGGACGCATTCGAACCGTGAATAGCCCATCTCGACCCCAAATACCTTCATGTATTGCCCGAAAATGTCCACTTTCGCTACTACTCGTACCGATGACGTCACCGATGACGTCACAGATGACGCGAACATCCCTCAAATCGGAATGTACACCCCGAGAACTACAAGATGACACCTTCCAGGACGCATTCGAACCGTGAATAGCCCATGTCGATCTCAAATACCTTCATGTACTGCCCGAAAATGGCCACTTTACTTAATACAACCAACTGCGCATGCGCAGATTGACGCGACTTGCATTCACAAACACACCATTCTGACTCTACCCCACACAAGCTTCACTTTGACACCTCACACGACCCATTCGAACCGTGATTAGCTCATCTCTAACCCAAACACACCCCTACATAGCACCCAAAATGTCCCCTTTCGCTACTACGGCCAGACTGCGCATGCGCAGACTATTGAACACGGACGAACCATTAGTGTAGTCAAGTGCTTCTCCACGAGAGCTTCAAAATAAGACCTCACTCGACCCCATTGGACCATGAGTGGCCCACCTAGACTCCAACATGTCCACCCCGTATGGGCCTATACACCCATAGCCATGCAGTATAAGCCTATGGGCCTACCCAGGCCTCGGTGACTTTTTTTCAAAAATTTCACCGATTCGCTCCGCAACATCGTGTTCTAAATGACGAGACGAGTAAAACGAGACCCCACAACCCTACCGCAAATGTATAGAAGTGGGTTTCCCAGTAGGATAAACATTGAACCTATACCCCAGTATGGGTCTATATGCTGCTCGGTGACTTTTTTCAAAAATTTCACCGATTCGCACGGGGACACCTCCTATCATGTTCTAAATGACGAGACGAGTAAAACGAGACCCCACAACCCTACCGCAAATGTATAGAAGTACGTTTTCCAGGGGGACAAACATTGATCCTATACCCCAGTATGGGACTATATGGGGTTCGGTGACTTTTTTCAAAAATTTCACCGATTCGCACGGGGACACTTCCTATCATGTTCTAAATGACGAGACGAGTAAAACGAGACCCCACAACCCTACCGCAAATGCATAGAAGTACGTTTCCCAGGGGGACAAACATCGGTCCTATACCCTCAGTATGGGACTATATGAGGCTATATCGTACTTTTTCAAAAATTTGACCGATTCGCACGGGGACACTTCCTATCATGTTCTAAATGACGAGACGAGTAAAACGAGACCCCACAACCCTACCGCAAATGTATAGAAGTACGTTTCCCAGGGGGATAAACATTGAACCTATACCCCAGTATGGGACTATATGGGGCTCGGTGACTTTTTTCAAAAATTTCACCGATTCGCACGGGGACACTTCCAATCATGTTCTAAATGACGAGACGAGTAAAACGAGACCCCACAACCCTACCGCAAATGTATAGAAGTACGTTTCCCAGGATGGTCCTATACCTCCCATACCCCATATAGGTATTTTCCCGTAATTTAGGATAAAGTCCGTATTCCGTATTTTTTCAGGAAAATTTTTACATACACCCACCCTGGAACTAGGGGGAGATAACTCTATTGATAGACAAGCCCCGTTAAGCCCGGCGACCTATATACCCTCATACCCCATATAGGCATTTTCCCAGGTTTTTCGATAAAGTCCGTTTTCCGTTTTTTTTTTTTTCAGGAAAATTTTTACATGCACCCACCCATGACTGGATGCCCCTTCACATAGGCTTCACATGGATACCTCATAGAACTCCATCGGCCCATTAGTAGCTCCCCTAGCTCCCAAAACGTCTATTTCCATACCCTTGGGCCACCGCGCATGCGCAGAAGGCCGATATGTCAACCCCACACCCAGTCCATTAGATGCCCATTCATGAATGCTTCACTTTGATACCTCACTCGACCCCATCGGTCCACTAGGGGCTCCCCTAGTTCCAAAAAGGCTATTTTCATACCCTTCGGCCACCGCGCATGCCCAGAAGGCCGATATGTCAACCCCACACCCAGTCCATTAGATGCCCCTTCATGAATGCTTCACTTTGATACCTCACTCGACCCCATCGGTCCACTAGGGGCTTCCCTAGTTCCAAAAAGGCTATTTTCATACCCTTCGGCCACCGCGCATGCGCAGAAGGCCGATATGTCAACCCCTCACCCAGCCCATTAGATGCCCCTTCACATAAGCTTCACTTTGATACCTCACTCGACCCCATCGGTCCACTAGGGACTCCCCTAGCTCCAAAAAGGCTATTTTCATACCCTTCGGCCACCGCGCATGCGCAGAAGGCCGGTATGTCAACCCCACACCCAGCCCATCAGATGCCCCCTCACCTAAGCTTCAGTTTGATACCTCACTCGACCCCATCGGTCCACTAGGGGCTCCCCTAGCTCCAAAAAGGCTATTTTCATACCCTTCGGCCGCCGCGCATGCGCAGAAGGCCGATATGTCAACCCCACACCCAGCCCATTAGATGCCCCTTCACCTAAGCTTCACTTTGATACCTCACTCGACCACATCGGTCCACTAGCGGTCCCTACAGATTGCCGAACACTTCCACGAAAACCCACGGGTTTGGGACTACTTTCGGTCCGCGGAGGCAGACCGCATCACCACCAGACCGCATCACCGCGGAGAAATACATGCCCCCAAGGTCACGCCCCATTCACCCAAACCGGAAGTGACGTCATACCTGCGGACAACACTCCTGCGCACACCGCCCCAATACCGCCCCAAAACCTCCCCATTTTTTTTCTGCGCATGCGCAGTGAGGCGCTAATTACTCAATTTCACGTTTGTATACTACTTCCGTACTAGTATAATATGTCCGTACTATTTTGCTAATTAAAAAAATAGGTCCTAGCTAGGTTATTAGATATCAACCGAACATTTTTCACAAATGAGTATTCTTTTCCTTTATACCAGTGCAGAATAAACTTCAAATAGACACGGCTATTTTCTGTCAGAATGTGGCGATCAACATACAGTTGGAAGTGAACAACTGATTCTTGACTGCTTGTCTGATCAATTTGTTGTTTTCTGGACACCAACAGGACCCCTTCCCCCTACGATCCCCCCCCCCCCCACTTCCGCGGGAGGGAGAAACACCCTCCATTTGCGCTCCGATCCCCCCCCCCCCAATGTGGTGTGCTTCAGTCCGACGCGCCTGATCAATACCCGTGATCATGATCAATCCGTATCTTCTCTTCTACCATCGACATCAGATTTATATATTTCGCATCTGTAATATGGACGTACATGCATTTTTCGAAAGATAATTCATTTAGGAAGCTATTGTCTGTGTGTTTGTGCAGCTAAAAAGGCTCAAGTCTAGACACATTGTTGTCCCTAGACTTGACTATTGTATGCATTGTCTCGTGAACCTTACATGGAGTATGAACCCATTTTCCGCATTCAACAGTAAAACGACGGGAACGCAGTCTGATTTTTTTTCCTCCTCCAAAGGATGGAAAGTATTAAGGAATTATGATGTAGGCTCTTCCGATTTTTACATCGCAGCGATGCGCGGATCTAGAAACAAGACCGGTCACATATGTATGCGTCACACTGGTAGTTAGTGATTTTATAATCCGAAAGGTCGAATAAAAAAAAGGTTACAGGCTAAGAATCAATAAATCTTTGACTATTACAATAAAGAGAATTATCAGTCAAAGAAGCAGAAGCCAGTTCCAGTCAGTCGAGATACAGATTAATATTTGATTTGGACAGTCAATAATTAGCGTGGGTTGAATAGAGTATAGTGCTATGGATGTTCGAAACCGATGAACCCATCATGTACTTATTTCTCCACAGTACGTCTTCCGTGGATTCAGATTTTCCTTATAGGGAAAGTAAACATATAGCGAAGCAAAGGCGGTATTCAAAGTGTATTTCTCGTTCTGTCTTCTTATAGATCTACTTTACGGTAATCCCAGTTCTGTCATCTCGGAGAAGAGAATCTAAAATTTTCTACGATGAGGTTAATCTCTGTGAACCTTGGTGCTTTAATACGATGGATATTCAACATCAGAAATCCATTCCGATAAGCTAGTTTGATCCAAACATAGTTCCCATAATCTTTAGAGGGAAATGTGAAAACATTGCATGGAAACCTCATTCTTTGAAAGATTTTGGCCTGGATCTCTGTGCTAGATATATTAAGATATGTATAGTTGTCGACATATCATACTTCAATATTTAAAGTTGAAAGTTTAGATTTTTTCCAATTACATTATTTCCAACCCTACGCAAAGCCTGAGCTAACAACTTCTTATTGCATTCTGTATATCTGTCTTATTTCTGCTGTATGTCTGGTGAATAAATACTCGCATATAGTTACGATCTGATCAGTATAAATATTGGCGAAGCAGTCGTTTTTTTATTATTTTTTTTATTTTTTTGTTTTACACAGATTGGCTTATAGACAACAACGACTTAATTTGGTGAGGTATCTAAGAGGTAATGGGGACTTTATTATCCCACAAGCAAATTTGTATTCAATATCGGGATTGGGATTGGTATTAGAAGGTCGGGTGGTCTCAACCCATACACCCCGAGCCGGTGTAGGACAAAACCCCCAGCGGACAAAACCCCCACGGACAGAACTCCCCAGGACCCAGGGTTTTGTCCGTGGGTGTTTTGTCCTATGGGGTTTTGTCCCCTGGGGTGTTTGTCCAGATCCCACCCCGGGTGATGTCTTGCAACTCGTGATATATAAAAATAACTTACGTGCGATTGGAGACGACTCCCTCGCTTCGAAAGTTTAGCGGGCCATATCTCAATATATATGGAATAACTTTCGTCCACTCGTCAAAATTTAATGGAATATGTCACAGTGTCATTTTCACTGAAGTGTCCGACATATAAGTCACCAGACGGTGTCATTTGCTCCAAAAAATCAAAGTTGATTTCTGGACGAAACAGCTAGATGGAACTAGATTGATGATGATTGTGGTGCGATGTGTTTGTGCAGTAGCAATATGCAGACAGTTTCGTAAACGAAATGGTCCACTGAATTTGTCCGTTGTACCGTTTGTTCTAAATGACCTTTTTTCAATATTTTTGCTATAAGATAAAAATGATTGAGAGATAATATAATGCGTGACGCCTCAGGGTGTATGAGTTTCGAGAGGGTCCTAACTTTCCATACACCCGGGGGAAAAAACCCTGAATACCTAATATTATAAGTTATAGGCATAGATACCCGATACATACTACAAACCGGTAGTGATGAAATTCTCTAGAATATGCGATCAATCAACCATTAGTTAGAGAGTGTCTTAAACAACGGCATTACATGATGATATTACGACACCTGATGCACTGAGGGTGTATTTAGCCGTCGTGAGAAATCAAGAAGTGGAAATCACCTGCGTCTAAGTAAATACCTGTACCCTTAAAGTCGATCATTTAAGGTCGGATGGACAACGAACCGATGACTTTCGATATGGACCTTGCAAATTCTATATTGTGAAATACAGGGTTACTAACTTTGACCGTTACCTTCACACGCAGTGTAATGGAAAATATAACGTGATTGGCATTTCCACTGTGAGTGGGGGTAGGGTGATATATTATCGACTGCTGTGACAGACATTTGTGTAATATTTAGTCACATTTACGATAAACTTTACGATGAATCGCTGTTACTTATATTCGTGGAGGTGGGGGTGGGGAGAGGATGAATCGATCGATTGTTTAATTTGAGTTAAATGTTCTACCGTTCTACAATGGGCTACTTTTCTTCGGAGCAACTTGTTCGCCTGTATCACACTGTAATATGGACATGTCATATGGTGGCATGTAACGTCTCAAAATGAAACATGGTTTTCTCCAACTTTTGGGACATGCGAGTACGTATATGTGTCATATTAAAACGGCTGCATGTTTCAAATTGAAACACGTGTCCGTTTCAGATGAATTAATGATGTCTCAATATGAGACATGTCTTCAATAAGCAGGTGTTCATTTAAAACATGTGACGTTCTGCATTTTGAAACATGTGTTATACATGTCTCAATCTGAAACTGTTAGAGCCGAATGCATGTTTCAAAATGAAACGACTAAGCCCAAACATGACTTTGTCTCAACTTTTGAGACATGTCACAAGTTAAACGGATCTGTACATGTCTCAAACTTGGAAGTGTTTCAAAACATCCCATTACGTGTCTCAGGAGACTGTCAGACTGGCATGTGCATGATGCCGGTTCTGAAATGAAAACATTCATCAAAAATCAACATGCTTGTATTCTCTTATATTCCTGGAAGACAAACTCAGGAACACGTATGCACCAACACTAACCATATACAGAAACACATAAAACAGACTGCTCCTCAGGTTAACTCAAACCTAATAATGATTTCAAACAGATGCATGATTGGTACATCTGAATCCCTGATGTGAACCCCGTTACCATAGAGTGAAAATTGTTCATATAACAATAATGTGCTCATGATTTGGTACATTTATATCACTGATAAACGCTTAAAAGTTAAAGATAATTTACTCAACTTCCATTCCATTTTGGGGTATGGAATACGGATCGCAGATGATTATTAAAATCAGAGCTGGTAGGCTGGATTCGTCTCGAATTTTGCAACAGTGATCGCATTGTGAGATGAAGTAGAAACATTGTTGACACTAAAGACTATTCAATATTCCCATACGTATGAAAAATAACGTCCATTCTGTCTCCTTCTGGTTTATATATGCCGCTATGGCCGAATCCCGTCCAACGCTGTAATGACGTAAGCAATCGTAATGACTCCGTTCAAGAAAATCTCCTGATGCGCTAAACATTCACAATTCAAAATACTGGATGTAGCTTTGATAACACGGAGAACACATTTGTTGTTTCTTTCAGTGCTGCTCGCATTAGTGCCTCATAAGTGTCACTTTTTTCAGGCAACATTGCTATGTATTTTGTTGGTGTGTCGTAATATGACCATATGTTTTGAGCGAATACTCTTAAATTCAAAATGTCGGCCATGTAGGGTTCCAGTGAAGAGTCAACATTTTTTGCTGGGAAAATCTTACCGAAAAATCGGCCAAAAAAGCATATTTGGAATATTACGTAACTATGAAGTCTTCAAAGAGGCCATCTTGCAAATTTATTTATGTTTTGTTCTTTTTCACTCTTTTTAGTTAATGTTACGAGAAGTTTCAGACCTCTATCTCAATGAGCAAAGACATATTTGGAAGGAGAGGGGTGGAGTGAAATGGCGCCTGGGCAGACCTCAAATAACCTAGGCCTGGTTGAGTTAAATTGTTATGAAAATCATTCAATTAGAATGCTCAGTCTATTAATCCACAATACCGACATATATCTTCCGGGTCGCTAAAGACCAGAATTAAATATCTGGAAGCCAGTGGTAATCATATCTTTGTTTGAAAATTGCTAAAGCTCTCTGTCGTAATGCATTTCGGAGATACTGTTAGAACTGTGTGAAGACGATCTGGTATCTAATTCCATGCTTTCCATTCCAGCGCTATCCCTTTTGAGTAGTAGTATATGCGTATCACAGACCCCGCACCCCCATCCAAATGCACCCCCACTCACCGACCACCGTCATACGTCATTACTGATTTCTAGTTGTATAGATTATTGGGATTTGACATTAATAAATTATATACGTAGAATTATAATTTACCTAAATATATATATATAGAATAGACCTACATATGATATTATAAATAAATTTTCCGAATTTATACGATAATCGTTAATAACGATTCAAAACACGGAGTATATTTTAGACTCTATATCGGTTTTACAAAAAAGGATGTTATTTCAATAAAAATATATATATGTATTTTAGTACAGATTTATGATATTATAAATAATTCTCCGAATTTGTACGTTAACCGTTCATAAGAGTTTAAAAACACGGCGTATATTTAGCCTCTATATTAGTTTACAAAAAGGCGTTATTGCAATCGGTGTAAGGCGACATTTGGTGTGGGGGTAATAATGGGACGATAAATATTGATTATAGCCTCGCTGTATAGATAGGGCGGTCGATGTTACCTATTACAGAACCGTATTGATTTTAGTACGTAACATTGTAAACATGTGAGACTGTACAGTGGTTGATGGCGTAAGAGCTGCTACACCTATCTATGGATGGTATATTTATTATCACTGGATACCAGCTGTAACTGACCATGTAAAGTCATATCGAAAAGACTCTGGACTGTAGCCGAAAGAAAGAAGAACACAACTGCGGTTGTTAAAGTTAAAAGTATATATTTATTTATACAAATTAATTTAGTAATGATAGTTTCAAAACGAAAATACAAACTAAGCATAGCGATAATCCTAGTACCCAAACGTCAATTTCATTGCCATAACCCCATGAAAGGGCTGAGGGTATATCGATAACAATGCAACGATACGCCCTGGTGGCGAAATCAACTAATCAAAGGGGTTGATCGGTTGTCTTGTGTACTTGGGCGGCAAAAGTCTGTTTATTAAGAATTTACGCATCTCAGCGGCAGATTCTTCCGCTTTATCGTTTGATAAGTCGTCTTCCTCACGCATCCGTTTCTTAGTCACCATTACTTTCTGATGAATCGGGCGCTTCCGTAGTTTTCGCCATAACCGTAAATTACGAATGTAAATATTCCGGAAACTAGTCTGTATTCTGGGTAAAAGCTTGTCATATGCCATCTGATGCGCATTTGGTTGCTCCATTCCGTCTTCTTCGTAAACGTTTATATCAGATTCATGATCATCAATCGCCTTAGCCGCGAAGAGATTCCACAAACACACGTCATTCTCGACATCATCATCATCATCATCATCCGTAACTTCTCCGTCGTCATCATCGTCACCATTAATTTCCTCATCATCACCATCATTGTCATCATCATCACCATCATCATTATCATCGGCGTCAGTAGCGTTGGTATCATTTTGATCATCATGGTAGCCAAAAGTTTGACCTGAAGCACATTTATTTTTACCATTACTACCGGAAGTAGAAAATTTGTCCCCATGGACAATACCTCCGCCCGCATGGTAATACGTCTCAAGGTTACTCGAAGTTCTCAGGGTTGATGTGTTATACATATTATCCCTATCGACGCATGGACAAGCCCCGGTTTTCACATGTTTTAACATGTTGGATCGATTGGCAAACTCACGAGAGCATCCACAACATTGACAACTCATATCTGCTTTAGAACGACCGTACCACACTAGTCACACGAATTTACCAAAGATGAATGATAGAGTTAAACATCGACATTCGGCTAAAGTGAAATGACTCTATTTGCCGACAGAGGGCGTCGTTTCAAACGTCATTTGAGTTGGCATCGCCGGAAGTGACATCATCGCCTGAATTGACCCTCAGAAATCTAGGAAAGTCCACGAAAGTCCATGAAAGTCCATGAAAAGTCCTTGAAAGTCCACGAAAGTCCATGAAAGTCCATGAAAAATCCATGAAAAGAGCTTAAAAGTCCATAAAAGTCTCAAAAGTCCATGAAAAGTCCCTCACTCACTCACTCACTGACGCAAACACTCACTCTCACTCACTCACTCACTCACACACATACTCAGACTGACCCTCGCATATAATTAAAAGTCCACGAAAGTCCATGAAAGTCCATGAAAAATCCATGAAAAGAGCTTAAAAGTCCATAAAAGTCCCAAAAGGCCATGAAAAGTCCCTCACTCATTCACTCACGCAATCACTCACTCTCACTCACTAACTCACACACACACTCTGACTGACCCTCGCATATATTTAAAAGTCCACGAAAGGCCATGAAAGTCCATGAAAAATCCATGAAAAGTCCCCAAAAGTTCCCAAAAGTCTCAAAAGGCCATGAAAAGTCCCTCACTCACTCACTCACTCACTCACTCACTAATTCACGCAATCACTCACTCTCACTCATCACGCAATCACTCACTCACTCACGCAATCACTCACTCACTCACTCACTCACTCACTCAATGATTATCTCCCCTGATTTGTACCGGAAGTGACCCTTGACCCTTGCGTATGCGCACAATACCGGATACAACTGGTGCAGGGGTCAAGGGTCACTTCCGGTACCAATCAGGGGAGATAATCATTGAGTGAGTGAGTGAGAGTGAGTGATTGCGTGAGTGAGTGAGTGAGTGAGTGAGTGATTGCCTGAGTGAGTGAGTGAGTGAGTTAGAGTGAGTGATTGCGTGAATGAGTGAGTGAGTGAGTGAGTGAGGGACTTTTCATGGCCTTTTGGGACTTTTATGGACTTTTAAGATCTTTTCGTGGATTTTTCATGGACTTTCATGGCCTTTCGTGGACTTTTAAATATATGCGAGGGTCAGTCAGAGTGTGTGTGTGAGTGAGTGAGAGTGAGTGATTGCGTGAGTGATTGCGTGAGTGAGTGAGTGAGTGAGGAACTTTTCATGTCCTTTTGGGATTTTTATGGACTTTTAAGTTCTTTTCATGGATTTTTCATGGACTTTCATGGCCTTTCGTGGGCTTTTAAATATATGCGAGGGTCAGTCAGAGTGTGTGTGTGAGTGAGTGAGTGAGTGAGTGAGTGAGTGAGAGTGAGTGATTGCGTGAGTGAGTGAGTGAGTGAGGGACTTTTTATGGACTTTTGGGACTTTTATGGACTTTTAAGCTCTTTTCATGGATTTTTCATGGACTTTCATGGACTTTGTGGACTTTTAAGTACTTTTCAAGGACTTTCATGGACTTTCGTGGACTTTGCTAGATTTCTGAGGGGTCAATTTAGGCGATGACGTCACTTCCGGCGATGCCAACTCAAATGCCGTTTGAAACGACGCCCTCTGTCGGCAAATAGAGTCATTTCACTTTAGCCGAATGTCGATGTTTAACTCTATCATTCATCTTTGGTAAATTCGTGTGACTAGTGTGGTACGGTCGTTCTAAAGCAGACATGAGTTGTCAATGTTGTGGATGCTCTCGTGAGTTTGCCAATCGATCCAACATGTTAAAACATGTGAAAAGCGGGGCTTGTCCATGCGTCGATATGGATAATATGTATAACACATCAACCCTGGGAACTTCGAGTAACCTTGAGACGTATTACCATGCGGGCGGAGGTATTGTCCAAGGGGACAAATTTTCCACTTCCGGTAGTAATGGTAAAAATAAATGTACTTCAGGTCAAACTTTTGGCTACCATGATGATCAAAATGATACCAACGCTACTGACGCCGATGATAATGATGATGGTGATGATGATGACAATGATGGTGATGATGAGGAAATTAATGGTGACGATGATGACGACGGAGAAGTTACGGATGATGATGATGATGATGATGATGTCGAGAATGACGTGTGTTTGTGGAATCTCTTAGCTTCTAAAGCGATTGATGATCATGAATCTGATATAAACGTTTACGAAGAAGACGGAATGGAGCAACCAATTGCGCATGAGATGGCATATGACAAGCTTTTACCCAGAATACAGACAAGTTTCCGAAATATTTACGTTCGTAATTTACGGTTATGGCGAAAACTACGAAAGCGCCCGATTCATCAGAAAGTAATGGCGACTAAGAAACGGATGCGTGAGGAAGACGACTTATCAAACGATGAAGCGGAAGAATCTGCCGCTGAGATGCGTA